>OZ012736.1:54621179-54647600 GCA_963859935.3 Lathyrus sativus | reverse complement strand
GTAGTAAAAAGATATCAAACCACAGAGACGAATGGATTACGTACCAAATTTCTTCCTATTGATGTATATCTAGAGAAATCAAAATTTTGAGTTTTAGTGAAAACAACTTAAAAGAAAAAGCACTTAAATGAAAACAGCTTATTTGCAAAATCATTAATTTTCAATTGGGGAAAATAGGACCTAGGGTTTTGGTTCTCACTCTAACAAAATTTCTCGATCTAAGTCATATCTATCACGTGAATTTTGCGTAGATTATAGAAAATAGATAAATATGGGACATATCTTCTTTTGTCACCACATTGCCCTATCAACGACGAATAATTTGTTTGCTTTCACACAACTGAATTATTTGTTGATGATTCATTACTTTTACTCATCTATAGAGTTTTAGCAAATTCGTCCAAGCGCTTTCACTATATTGGACTCAGTTGCTTAAAAACATTCACTCCGATATCGATACATATCCTTTCAGACTACGATCGATACCTGAAAACCCCTTACTTTTGTATAGGAGTTGGAATGTATGAACTCAGATTATAAAATAAGTTTAAGCTAAAATTCTCGTAATTGATATGTGGTGGATCATATAAAAGGTTATAATATAATTCCCATAACCCCTAGTCCCTAATAGACTACTCACTCATGGTGAGGGCAAACAAAAATAAATCAGTATTTATCATGAGATTCATAACAAACAATCGTAAAGGATAAGCAATTGTATAAGAATGAATGAGAAAACTTGATTTAAATTATGCTTTGATCCAATCTTGCTAACTTGGAGACTTGAGTATAGAGAAAAAAATAAGAAAAATGTAGAAACTTGTAGAATAAAACTTTTTTTTTTCGAGAACTCATGACAAGCTATGAGTTTTATATAAAAAGTAAAACTAGCACAATATCATTGGTTCAATGCATATTACATCTGAATAATATCAAATAAAATAATGTCTAAGAGCTACAATTAATGAGGATCATTCTAAAAAAAGAAACAAAAGAAATTGGCCTCACCCTCTTAATACAGGTGACCGTAGTAGGTCCCTGATTTTTGTACTAGAGATGGATCAAGGGAAAACCTATACACCTCTGCTGCTACGACTGACCATAGCAACCCCATGGTTTTACTATGAGGAAATTTTTAACTTTTGTCTTTTTTCCTTATTTTTCTTATTTTTTATCCCTCTTTGTCTTGAATGCTCATTAGTCCCTAAAAATAGCAAGAACACACAACCAAAGCATAAAACATGGTAAATGAAATTAATCCAATCAAAATGCAATGAAATACTACGAGAAAACTATTAGAAATAACGATACGAAAACCACTTATCAACATCCTCTTCAAAGATCAAAGCTTCTTTTGGCAGAATTCCATCAAGGGTTATCCTCATTTGACATAAATACTTCAGCATAATATCCTCATTAAGGTGAGACGCATTACCAAGATCAACATCCTTAGTAACACCTTCATAGACTGGTTCATACATATCATGAACATATTTGTTCATAAGTATAGAACCCTCATCAGCACTGATAGAGCTCTTAATAACATTATAAATGTTGTTACTCAATTTATTCTTTTTGATGTTCATCATTATTTGGAAAAATGAAGACCTTCAACTTCCACACTTAAGTACCTATTTATAGAGGTACTATGTACATCCATCTAATAGAGTTTAGACTTCAGAAAACCTGATAGTTTTGGACTTGTTATGAAGGTTACGGGAAGGGAAATAGGATCATAGATACTCCAATCTTCATCAGCAAATAGCATAAAGTTTCTTAATTCGACAACGACTTGCTCATTCTCTTCAATATGGGTAGATCCATCCTTCGGTGTAATTAATTTATACTCCTTGATCTTTGTAGCCCATACCAGAAGAATGCTTTCATTCTTGCTTATCAATCCTTCATCTAGTGTCCTCACATCTTATAAAGTGTGATCATGGTTATTAATACCACCACCATCAGCCTCAACATCTTCATGTACATGATCACCATTCTTCTTATGCACTTGAGACTTTGTCAACATGTCGGATAAGATGTCTGGCACATCGCTATTACCATCTAGACTACTCAAAATTGTTTTCTGTAAATCTTCACTAGAAGACATTGGAATGACATGATGATTTATCATAGATCTAGACCTAAGTGGAACATTACTTATATCTCCACCAAAATCTATATTAGTCTTAACAACAAGAGGAATGTTGTGGAGAGAATTAAAAGTTCCAACTTTACTAACCACCATATCATGACTTTCACCAATCATATGAGAAGGAATTCTTGAGTCATAACCACTATTCTTTTGAACCATTATAGGTTATTTAAAATTGGGAGGACCTATTGCCTGACCACCAACCTTCCCTTTAGTGACATCATCCTCATGAGATAATTCAAAATCCAGAGTATGATGTTAAGACATCTTGTTTAATGTCTTGGAAGGTCTTTCTTTATCAATCTTGAAACCTTGTAAGCCCTTAATATCTTCCTCATCTATGACCTTATTCATAAGAACTTCTTTACCTTTGTTGTGACATCACATTTGGAATTGTAGAAGTTCATATTCCACCTTTGATCACTCATGTAGCAGAAAATCCCGAGTAAACCCACTCACAATCGTCCTCCTTCGAGACCCACCGAAACGCCTTCTCTCCTTCCAAACCACCCTCCGCTCACAACAACAACAACATGCCCAGAATCTTCTCCCTCAAACCTTCAAAAAACACCCAAAACCCATCCAAATCTCCATTTTCGAAACTTCCTTCCGCAAACTCAGAATCGGAACATCCAAACCAACCGAAACAATAATTGGAACGGTGAGACGGAGAGAAAATGAGAAATGAGTGAAGATGAGAGTGAGAGTGAGGAGCGAAGCAGAGAGAGCGAGAAACGTGTTTTAAGGCAAAACATGTTTTTTTATTTATTTATTTATTTATTTATTGATTGATTTATTTATTTTTGTTTATTATTTTTTATTTTCAGATTGGTTATTGGGTTGTAAAGCCCATAGAAAATCAAACCCGCACCGTCTCAATTCATCCCCCTCCCCTGTTTTATTTATTTATTATTTTTTATGTAAATTATTATTATTTTTTTAATGTCGTTATTTTTTATATGGTTTAGATTAGTTTTTATATTAATTTTAAAAGTTGCTGTTATTTTCTGTATATATTATATATTAATTTCTATTTTATTTTTCTTTAGATTATATATATATATATATATATATATATATATATATATATATATATATATATATATATATATATATATATATATATATATATATATATATATATATATATATATATATATATATATATATATATATATATATATATATATATATATATATATATATATATATATATATATATATATATATATATATATATATATATATATATATTATATATATATATATATATATATATATATATATATATATATATATATATATATATATATATATATATATATATATATATATATATATATATATATATATATATATATATATATATATATATATATATATATATATATATTATAATTTTATATTTTATTTTAGAATTTTATATATACTTTTTTTTCTAAAAAAAGTTGTTTATATCATTTTCTTTTTTAACTTTTTTCTAAATATTATATATTGTATTTCTTTTTAGAGTTTATATATATATATATATATATATATATATATATATATATATATATATATATATATATATATATATATATATATATATATATATATATATATATATATATATATAGAAAGTTTTATATTTATTTTTTTCTTTTAGAAATTGAATTTCATTTTGCATTTGGGCATTTTGTCCCATTTTCATGTGTTTTGGTTGATGACGACATTTCCGTAATTCATTACCAGTCAAATTATTGATGAATAATGTTGGATCTGAGACCACTTCTTTCTCTCCTCATTTCTCTTCATCTCTTGATTTTAATTTGACTTTTGGTGATCGATGAAGTCTTGTAAGACGAGATCCCACTGGTTTTGGTCCGTGTGACATGATTCAATTGGAGGATGATTCTCAATATCATTTCTCTATCTTGTCCTTGACACGGATATTAATACGCAACCTCTTAGAGTTTGACTTCTCTTATAAGTCGAGCCATGACGGTTTAGCGTCACATTGGTCCCGATTCAAAGTATCATCAAGGACCCAAAGAGGAAAAGATGGGAATGGAACTTGCGCATAATGTCAAGGGTCAACGGAACCACTCCGTTCGGTAACATCATTTCTTATTCAAGTCTTTTAATCAACCGCCGAAGATTTTGAGTTTTAGGCAATAGATACGTAGGAAATGGTGATTGAGAGGTTTCCCCTTAATGGCCTAGAGTGTTTAGTGTAGCACCCTTTGGGCGATACGCGACACATTCGCTCCTACGCCTTAGGTTCTTGCGTGTGTGTCCCGAGTTCCTTCCCGTTTATGCGTGTTAGGCCTGCTTCCTCTTTTCCCTCGCCCCTGTGCGATCGAAACTCCTTTCTCTCGTGTCCTGGCGATTGAGATCCCCCCTCTTGCCTCCGTGCAATCGAGACTCCCTTTTCTCTCGCTTCCGTGCGATCGAGACCGATTTTCGTAGTTAGCTGAACTACGACTGCTCTAATCTCTCATACCTGTTGAGAGTACATAGGCATAGGATGCAATATCCTAGCGAGCATATTAACAACTAACTTCTTTGTTCTCTCGCTGCCGTGCGATCGAGACTTCCCCGCTGACGACTAATCTTTCCCTTTCTCTTACCCTAGCGCAATTGAGACCAGACCGTAGTTCTAGAACCCGTAGGTTCCCATACCTTTAAACCCCAACATACTACGTCCGTTCTACCACAAACAGGTAACGCCTAAGTCTCCAATGGTCGAGCAGCATACACCTAACTGCTAGAATGTGTACGCTAGTATCGTCAACCTTTTCTCTCACCCCCGTGTGATCGAGAACACCCTTGTTTACCCGTAGTTAGCCCGAACTACGCTTGCTCTGATCTTTCATACCAGATGAAAGTACGTAGGCACAAGACGCAATGTCTTGGCGAGCAACCTTCCCCCCTTTCACCCATAGTTAGTCGAACTACGTTGACTCTGACTTCTCATTTCAGATGAGATACGTAGGCACAAAGTGCCGTTGCTTTGCCGAGCAATTTCTTTTCTTTTATCCTCAAGCCTGTAGTTAGATAGTTTCAATCACCCTTTTAGATAGACAACAAGCGTGGATCCCGTCGAGTACGACGGACGTGAGGGGTGCTAATACCTTCCCCTTGCGTAACCGACTCCCGAACCCGAGATTTGGTTGCGATGACCGATCTTATCCCCCTTTTTGTTAGGTTTTCTCTGAGCGTTTCCTTTCCCTCTCTTGGGATAAATAACGCACGGTGGCGACTCTTCTATCATTGTCGGCCCTCGATTTTCGCAGTAGCGACATCTGGCGAATCTGCTGGGGAAGTTCCTATCCCCTATGCGAGTCAATCCTAGCGCTTGTTTGCTTGTTTTTGGGTGTGTGTATCTGTATATATTTGTGTGTTGTATATTGTTGTATTTACATTTTCCACACTATATGTTTATCTGCTGCCGTTGTGCTGTTGGGTGATTGTTCCATTGAAAGATAAGCCAGACCCAGGCTTGAGTATAGACTTAGCATTAGAAGTGGAGATTAGTGGTGAGCCTGTATGCTTTGCATGCACCAGCTAGCCATGAAATTCGCGCTCAGACGAGATTCTCTTTAACGGTGTTCTTTCTGGCCCTTTGGGCTTGAAGGAATTTTGGATCTGAGGATTGTCGACTCTGGGGACCGATCACTTGGGAGTCAGCTAAGTGAGGCCGCTTCGTGAGACAATGATGCCAAACCAGAAATGGTGAACGTATCATCGTTTTTCAAAAGTCTGTGACGCTGACGACCGCATAGGATGCCGAACCTTATCAGTTTAGGTCCATACCTGTGAGAGGGATTGGGTTATGCAGGAAGCTTGACCTCCAACCTACCAGGTATTTTGGTTTTCTCTTCAGAGCGGACTTGTGAACTTGTCCAGTCAGCAGCGCAGCAGTTGTTCAGTGCTTTGTGGGATCTTTGATCCTTTGTGTATTACATCAGCATTTGCATTGCATTTCATATGCATCTCATGTTTGCATGTCCGTCCTTGGCCGGAACAGAGAGCTTACCCGTCTTTTGTCCATCCCGCAGTTGATTTTCGGACATTCGCACCGGACTTGAATTAGCTTCTAGAAGGATCATGGACTCGGGAGAGCAGAATTTGGTTGTTACAAGAGAAGAGTTTGAGATGATGAAGAATCAGTTGGATCAACTCATGGAAGCCATGGCAGCTATGACAAGAGGAGATGCCAATGTTCAGAGGACTCCCGTGAATAATGTTGCTCAAGCTCAGCCTGTGCAGATTCCTGTTGAAGATCAAGAGCATCCTGTTGTTAGAGATATGGATTCATCTTCTCTTCACGACATGGACTATCAGAATTTCACCTTCCCTGTGCCAGGTTCTCAGAGGGTTGTTCCAAAGGTTAATGCTAGAGACCCAAGGACTGTTGAGTTTATGAGAAGATGTCAGTTGTTGGAAGAAAAGCTCGCTACCTTGATGAACAAGGATACTCTTAATCTGAATGCTTCGAGCATGTGTTTGGTGCCAGGTCTTGTGATGCCTCTGAAATTTAAGATGCCAAACTTTGAGAAGTACAAAGGAAATAGTTGTCCGAAGCAACATTTAGTGATGTTTTGCAGGAGAATGACCTCATATGTCCATAATGATCAGCTTATGATTCACTGCTTCCAGGACAGTCTGAGTGGAGCATTGTTGAATTGGTATATACAGTTGGAGAGTGGTTGCATCCGTTCATGGTCAGATTTAGCTAATGCCTTTGTGAAGCAGTACAATTACAATCTCGACATGACTCCGAGTCGCATGCAGTTGCAAGAACTATCTCAGGCAGACAATGAATCCTTCAGAGCGTATGTGCAGAGATGGAGAGAGTTAGCTGCTCGTGTTCAACCACCACTTCTGGACAGAGAATTGGGTGACCTATTTGTGGACACCTTACAAGGTCCATACTATGATAGAATGATTGGTAGTAAGGTAGTGAACTTTTTTGACTTGGTAAAGCCGGGAGAACGTATTGAGAGCGGAATCAAGAGTGGAAAGATTTGAGACATCTCAGATACCTCAGTTTATGAAAGCGAATCAGTTGTCAGCTCTAAAGAGGAATGGGAGAAGGAAAGTAATGCTATCCCGGAATCTCCATTACCTCAAATTCAGTTTTTAGACGTTTCGAGTATTCAGAGTCAGCAACCTGTTAGGTCTATGTATCAGATATCTGCTTCCCTATAGAATCAACATTCATACCGTCATCAGCCGCGTCAG
Source organism: Lathyrus sativus (assembly GCA_963859935.3). Lineage (NCBI taxonomy): Eukaryota > Viridiplantae > Streptophyta > Magnoliopsida > Fabales > Fabaceae > Lathyrus > Lathyrus sativus. The sequence continues at coordinate 54,640,219 of OZ012736.1, read as the reverse complement.
CACGCCTGACAAAGACCGAGGAAGCCAGTGAGGCATTTCACTCAGCTGCCGTTGTCGTATAGTCAGATATTTCCAGACTTAATCAGAGGTGGATTGATAGTGCCAAAGAAAATTGATCCAGAAACTCCTCCATATCCGTTAGATTCTGATGTCAACGCCCGCTGTGAGTACCATGTTGGAGCACATGGGCATTCAACTGAAGACTGTAAGGTGCTTCGAAGCCAGGTTCATACTCTACTGGACTCCAACAGGTTTTCAATCACGCCTCAGGGTATTCAGATCAACGATCTTCCTTTGTCCAGTCATGTGGGTTCGACAGCTAATGTTACGGAGGGATTCACCGAGAGCAAATGTTTAGAGGATTACCAGACTGACTTCGACGAGCAATTTTGAAGATGGCTGGTCAGCAGCAAGTCAAGAATGAAAGCCCAGTTCCCCAAAGCTAGCAATCTTTTTATCATGTTATTTTTTTGCATTTGTAGTTTCTTTTCTGTTTAAGTGCAAACTTATTTGCAAATTTCATTTGTAAGACATGTTTGTTTTCGATTGATAATGATAAGGAAATGAATATGCATGTTTTGATTAAATCCATTCGTGTTTACTCAATATTTCTTTTTATTAATGTCAAACGCTTGTTTAAGCGGAATTCCTTGAGGGAGGATGACGAAATTGAAAGACACATAACTTCCGATTGTATGCTTTTGAATAAACCTCTGCTGATGATGTACAAGCATTGTTTCAATTCCTAAACACCGGAGATATAAGGATGTTAATCCCTTGTCAACCCTTTGAGCCTAGTTGTAGGAGTTTCCTTCTAAAAACAAAAGCCCTCAATCTTAACCTGGGGCAGGGTAGGTGTCAGTTAATTCGACTAAGCATCCAAATTGCGAAAGGAGTGTTCCCGTTCGAGGATCAATCACACCTGTAGAGGTCGTACCTAAAAAAGCCGAAGAGTGAGACAGTCACAGACCTTTTCAACAAGTCAGGCCAGCCGGTGTCACACGATTTGTTCCGAAAAAGAAAAGAAAAAAAAAGAAAAAAATAAGAAGCCCGCTAAGTCGACGACTTGAAAATAAGTGGCTTAGGCAAAAATTAGGGCATCCCGCTGGACCTCGAAATCAAAAGAAGCTCAAAAGAGCCAGTCCAGGCAAAAGTTAGGGAAATAAAAAAAATGATGATGAAAAACAAGTCGTGTGATTCCAAACACCAGAGACGAAAGACGAGTGACTGTCACTCCAAAAACTTGTGGTTTCCTGAACCATCACTCCTATCATTCAACCTTTGAGAGGTGAGCGCTAGTGTCGAATTAGCTGAATATAAGATTGGAGAATATCAAGGAGAGTGGGCGGGTTAAACAGAACTTTGAGCCTTATATCCTTTCTTTCAAACCGTGAACTTGACCACGTTACAACCTAAAAAAGTCCTAATTGAAGCCCGATTATTTCGAAAGCATACTACGGTAAAGATTACGTCGAAGCTGACTCCTAAAAGGATTCTTCTTACCCTCTGGGTATTGATATTGGCATTCTGACAAGTGATGCATTCACTAAATGTCACAACCTTTTTTCCAATGAACAAACTTGGATTTCAAAACTGTCATATACATTGCATTAATATTATCTTGGCAAAGCAATTTGTTTTACTTGTGAGTAAAACACTTGACATTAAGAGAGTTCCTACAGTGGAAAGTTTGATCGAGATAAGATGTAGAGCGCCTGACTACTCCTTTGAGCAGGGGCAAGGCATATCAGATGATCATAAAGGGAGTCAGCCATTCTAAGATCAGTTAATCTAGGGTAATCAAGTCGAGATTTGGTAAATCTCTCGAAGTCAGCCAGGGGCACTTCTCTACAAGTCAGCCAATCAGGGTCAAATCACTTCAAGGCTGGGGCAGGTCACCCTAAGAGCGCATATATTATCCTTATCTAGAAGGCAGTTAATTTGAAGCATCTCTCCGAGGTTCATGATGCTGAGGCAGTTCGTATTAAACCAGCAGGATATAGATCTTTCAGATCTCCTTTCGAGGAAGATTTACACAGATATCCCACAGGCTGGGGCAAGTTTGGAAATAAAGGAACTTTTCCTCTCCACATCTTCAGAGCTACTCAGAGCTATTCAAGCAGGTGCAGTCAATCTTGAGGTTCAAGGTGAATGTCGGGAAGTCGTAACCCTTCACCTGTTTTCTCCAGCAAAAGCCCAATCACCATCGGCACGTGTAAGCTATCCCCAAGAGAATCCAATCATACTTGGCACATCCGGTTATTCCCAGCGGAGTTGGCTTCACCTCTTCAGCATTTATTTTACTGGAGTGATTCTTTCGCATCCAGCTTTCCCCCAGCAGCCCGAGCCTGCATCTGCATCTTTGCATATAGCTATCATATTTGCATCCTTTGCATTTCATCCTCAAAAGCGTAGCATTTCCATTTCGTATGGAGCATTACGCCATAAAAAAATTCAAACATATGCATGCGAAGCATAAGCTAGTTTGTTAGCCTTCCGTGGCAACCTGAATCACTCTTCAATCAAGACGGTGGTATATCAACAGCTTTGTTCAGACATCTCATCCGCTTGCTTACTTTTGGGTTCTGGATCATACGTCGGTCGAACTTTGCCCATCAACCCTTTGATGATGACATCCCCAGCAGATGTTCCTCTCGTCTATCATTAGACGATGCGAGATTTGGATATGATGTTCCTCTCGTCTATCATTAGACGATGTGAGTTTTGGATATGTTTTTCTCTCCGTCTATCTTTAGACGATGCGAGGTTTCAAGGCGATCTTTCAAATATAGTTTTCTTTCTGTTTATTGGACGAGATGACATTTCAAGAGGGGTTTTTCATGGTTGTCGATTCTTATTAACGTCGGGGCTCTTTGAAGAATGTTAAGATTCCCTAGTTGTCGATTCTTATTGACGACATGGCTCTTTGAAGGTGGTTTTCTTCCATTCAGTTCTTATTGATGATGTGGCCCCTTTGAAGATATTTTTCCATCAACTCCTATGGGTGAACGGATTTTGAAATTTGATGGGTGGTTTTGAGGTTCATTGACGTGGTCTATATTTTTCTTCCTGTCTATCATTAGACGATGTGAACATGCGGGATTATTTTTTCCTCTCGTCTATCATTAGACGATGCGAGATGTGATGTTAGTCTCGTCTATCATTAGACGATACGAGCTTTGGATGTATGATTTTTCTCTCGTCTATCATTAGACGATACAAGATTTGGATTTGACGTTCCTCTCGTCTATCATTAGACGATACGAGCTTTGGATATATGATTTTTCTCTCGTCTATCATTAGACGATACGAGATTTGGATTTGACGTTCCTCTCGTCTATCATTAGACGATGCGAGATTTGGATACGATGTTTCTCCCCGTCCATCATTGGGCGAGGTGAGTGTTTTGGATATTTGTTCTCTCCGTCTATCAGCAGACGATGTTGAGAATTGACGGCGAAGTCAGATTGTTTTGAGAATTTACGGCGAAGTCAGATGATTTTGAGGACTGACAGCGAGGTCAGTTGTTTCACCAATTTTATGTGGAGTTCTGGCGGCGATGTCGGATGTTTATGTTGAGGTTAATGACGGTGATGTTAGACTTTTATCAGCTTTAGCACTGGTTTTTCAACGGCGATGTTGGATGTTTGATTTTGGCGGTGATGTCAAGTGGTTCGGTTTTTCAACGGCGATGTTGGATGTTTGTTTTTGGCAGCAATGTCAAGTGATTCGGTTTTTCAACGGCGATGTTGGACGTTTAGTTTTGACGGCGAAGTCAGGTGCTTCTACTTGATATAGATGTCTGATGGTGATGTCAGAGGTTTCTTTTGCGGTTGGCAAATTTCCGGGCTCTTTTGTATTCAACCACCTTCTACCATGAACGTCTAAAAGCGGCTGCTTTTCATCCCTTCTGGTCCAAGTCGATTAAATAGGGGCAGCTGTTGCACCCTAAAATTTTCCCACCGGGTTTCCGACTTTGACTGGATTTTGTTTCGTTTTCTTTTGCATATCATTATAGGTCAATCATATTGCATAACTAACCAGTTTATCAGCTTTTGTTTGGTTTATTTCATTTATGAATCAGGGTTGGACTTCAGAAGCTTCAAAGGTGTTTGAATTAGGGTTGGACAAGAGGTTTTCTTTTGAGTTAGAGTTCCCTTGCTCAGAGGTTATTCTTTTTGGTTATGTGGCCACAAGGAGTCATTTGTTTAGGGTTTCATCAGGGATTTGGCCCTCAAAAAGTCATTTTTGCATTAGTGTGCACTCGAAGCGAAGATTAGGGTTTCTCAGCCTTTGCGAGCGAGTGATGTTCAGTTTGGGGCTAGCAGGCTCAATGTGTTTTATTTCAGGAACAAATTATTGGGCTGTGACAAAGGAAGTTTGTTTCAAGGCAAGTGTGGATTGAATTCAAGTACTTATGTTTGAAGATCAAGATTAGGGCTTGGTGCGAAACTCAAGTTTATCTCATGGGGTCATACTGTAAGAGCCATCAATTCATGGCATTCATTTAGAATTCGAGCTTTCTATTCAACTCAACACCATTTCAAAGGTGGAAGAAGTATGTGTCGTCACTTCTCATGAAATTGATTCAGGATTTCAATACATTTCTGGTATGACTTTGGTGAAGAGTTTAAAATGTTGAAATTTGGTTTTGAGGAGGTTTTGTTGGATCAAGTCAGAAGTGTCAAAATTGTTTCAAGTGGTTCACTTGTGGATATGATTCATGGTTTGGTTCAAATTACAAAAATCCATTCTCCCTCCAAAAATCCATTTTTGAAGACCTATTTATGTTATCAAATTCTCAATATCCAATCCATCTTCAATTTCAACTTCAATTCTATTTTGATTCAACTCAAATTTCGATTCTGTTTCCAAACCAAGCTCATTTCCTTCCCAAATTTCAATTCATATTTTTAAGTTCAAATTTCATATCAATCTCAAGTTCAATTCAATGTTCCAATTTCAATGTCGAAATCCCGATATTTTCACTCAAGTTCCAATTCCTTTTCCATTTCTTCTCAAATCCAATATTTTTCAAAGTTTCAAGTTCAAATTTCAATCAAGGTTTCAATTATCAAATTTAAATCGAAGAGCAAACTCAAATTTCAAACACAAAATTCATGCCCAAAAATTAATTGTCTAACATTACAGGCCCATTACATTTTTACAAATCAATACCCAAAAAAAGAGGAGAGGTACAATGCTAAAATGCTACAAATGGACTACTGCTACTATTTTTTCCTTTCCATATAATGTAACCAGTACAACAGTAAGTCTGCCCCACAAAACCTGCTGCATCCTGTACAAACCACGCGAGCCACTACAAACGCTCCATGTTTAACCTTCACACAAATTCCACAAGACTCCAAAACAAGATACCACACCACCTTAAGCCTGCTATAGCACGCTCTTCTACTACCAAAGAATCGCAACAGCTCGTACAAAACTGCTACCTCTAAAACAAATGAATGAAATACTACAAGCCTGCTCCACACCATGCCAAAATTACGCCCAACATACTGCTGCTCCACACAATCCACACCAGACAAAGACTTTACTTCAAGGACGTACAACCGACAACTTAGCCTGTGTGACCTGCAGGGAAAATGACATATCATTTTGTACCAAAATTAAGGAGCAAGTTTTGAAAGTTTTTTTCTTTTAAGAGATGGGGAGACCATAGGAAAAGAGGGGGGAAACCCGCAGAAGTGAAAGGGGAAGAAAAGAGGAAGAACAAGATCCTATTTATCGTTTTACAATGGAATTTCCTCGCAATAACACAAACACCATACTCATCAACATCACCATTCCTTCACTGTTCTTCAATCCTCAACTTCAACCAATCTTCCATCTTGCTCATCATCCCCAAAAAATCAAACTTCAACCATAAACACATCTCAGATTTCACAAAAAACTCTCAGACAAACTTTCACTAACTTCCATCGATCCACCTTCACCATTTTCGCAGAACCACCATCAACCTTAAACTCAAGAAAATCATGCAACCTTTGTTCTTCTTTCAACCTCACCTTCTTCAATCACCTTCATACCCCATCATCTTCGAACCAACAGCTGTAAAACCAAACTCTACACCATTATCACAGGTCCCACAGATGAAACTCCCAAATACACCGTGAATTCATTTCCCCTGCTCCCCATTCAACGACCTTTCATCCGACACGGACAAAACTTCATCAACAACATCAAACAACAACCTTCTCCCGTTTATCATTCTTCGCAAGCTACCTAGAAATCAACCAAGACCCTGTTTCCGGCACCTCTGTCTACCATCTTCCCACAGCTCATAAAACCTCCTCCACCTTCTTCAAGCTTCAATCATAAACAATTCTCAACAACACCTAACCTCCCTTCAACAAAACTTTGATGTGCCATGTAAAACCTCCAACATCTCCATGACGACATCGCAATTCATAAAACAACAATAATCAATCGAACTCATTTCCTCTGTCTTTCTCTTGCACAAACTTTAACCCCAGAGTTGAAACTTTCATACCCAGATTCATTATCAAAACTCCATCGTTCTTGAATCCCAAAAACCGTGTTCTTCAACCACCATGAACGAAACCCGCAGAAACCTTCATCCCATCATCAACTTACTTCAGCACCACAAATAAACCCAGAAATCTCTACCTTCATTCTCCATTAAACTTGCTTTAGAACTGTCATTTTTCTCGCAAAAAACAGACCCAATAACAACCCCTTCGAAACACCATCCAACAACTTCCTCACCTCTCTTCAAACATTCTTCAACCTTCCTTCCAATTTCATCTCCAACCTCGTTTCACCGTCTACCCGCCGTAAACCACATACCCCTTTCATTAACGCTCAACCATGGAGCTTCAAATCCAAATCAACCAACATCACAATCAAAACCCTTTCAGCGTTCCCAACCAAAAAAAACCTAATCCATCTTCAAACGCTCCACAAACCACACACCGCCTTCTCAACATTACCTCAAATCAAACAACGAAACCTCAAACCAGTTTCAGATAAACTCCATTAAACCACAAATCCCCTTCATTCAAACCCTCCGACTGCCATCTTTAACAACCAAACTCAGCAGAAAATCCCGCCGTAAACCCACTCACAATCGTCCTCCTTCGAGACCCACCGAAAACGCCTTCTCTCCTTCCAAACCACCCTCCGCTCACAACAACAACAACATGCCCAGAATCTTCTCCCTTAAACCTTCAAAAAACACCCAAAACCCATCAAAATCTCCATTTTCGAAACTTCCTTCCGTAAACTCAAAATCAGAACATCCAAACCAATCAAAACAAGAATTGGAACGGTGAGACGGAGAGAAAATGAGAAATGAGTGAAGATGAGAGTGAGAGTGAGGATCGAAGCAGAGAAAGCGGAGAGAGTGAGAAACGTGTTTTGAGGCAAAATGTGTTTTTTTTATTGATTTATTTATTTATTTATTTATTTATATTTATTATTTATTATATTCGGATTGGTTATTGGGCTGTAAAGCCCATAGAAAATCACACCCGCACCGTCTCAATTCATCCCCCACCCCTGTTTTGTTTATTTATTATTTTTTATGTAAATTGTTATTATTTTTTTATTTTTGTTATTTTTTTATATGGTTTAGATTAGTTTTTATATTAATTTTAAAACCTGCTGTTATTTTCTATATATATTATATATTAATTTCTATTTTATTTTTCTTTAGATTATATATATATATATATATATATATATATATATATATATATATATATATATATATATATATATATATATATATATATATATATATATATATATATATATATATATATATATATATATATATATATATATATATATATATATATATATATATATATATATATATATATATATATATATATATATATATATATATATATATATATATATATATATATATATATATATATATATATATATATATATATATATATATATATATATATATATATATATATATATATATATATATATATATATATATATATATATATTATAATTTTATATTTTATTTTAGAATTTTATATATACTTTTTTTTCTAAAAAAAGTTGTTTATATCATTTTCTTTTTTAACTTTTTTCTAAATATTATATATTGTATTTCTTTTTAGAGTTTATATATATATATATATATATATATATATATATATATATATATATATATATATATATATATATATATATATATATATATATATATATATATATATATATATATATATATATATATATATATATATATATATATATATATATATATATATATATATATATATATATATATATATATATATATATATATATATATATATATATATATATATATATATATAGAAAGTTTTATATTTATTTTTTTCTTTTAGAAATTGAATTTCATTTTGCATTTGGGCATTTTGTCCCATTTTCATGTGTTTTGGTTGATGACGACATTTCCGTAATTCATTACCAGTCAAATTATTGATGAATAATGTTGGATCTGAGACCACTTCTTTCTCTCCTCATTTCTCTTCATCTCTTGATTTTAATTTGACTTTTGGTGATCGATGAAGTCTTGTAAGACGAGATCCCACTGGTTTTGGTCCGTGTGACATGATTCAATTGGAGGATGATTCTCAATATCATTTCTCTATCTTGTCCTTGACACGGATATTAATACGCAACCTCTTAGAGTTTGACTTCTCTTATAAGTCGAGCCATGACGGTTTAGCGTCACATTGGTCCCGATTCAAAGTATCATCAAGGACCCAAAGAGGAGAAGATGGGAATGGAGCTTGCGCATAATGTCAAGGGTCAACGGAACCACTCTGTTCGGTAACATCATTTCTTATTCAAGTCTTTTAATCAACCGTCGAGCGTTTTGAGTTTTAGGCAATAGATATGTAGGAAATGGTGATTGAGGGGTTTCCCCTTAATGTCCTAGAGTGTTTAATGTAGCACCCTTTAGGTGATACGCGACGCATTCACTCCTACGCCTTAGGTTCTTGCGTGTGTGTCCCGAGTTCCTTCCCGTTTAGGCGTGTTAGTCCTGCTTCCTCTTTTCCCTCGCCCCTGTGCGATCGAAACTCCTTTCTCTCGCGTCTTAGCGATTGAGATCCCCCCTCTTGCCTCCGTGCAATCGAGACTCCCTCATACCTGTTGAGAGTACGTAGGCATAGGATGCGATATCCTAGCGAGCACATTAACAACTAACTTCTCTGTTCTCTCGCTGCCGTGCGATCGAGACTTCCCCGCTAACGACTAATCTTTCCCTTTCTCTTAACCTAGCGTAATTGAGACCAGACCGTAGTTCTAGAACCCGTAGGTTCCCATACCTTTAAACCCCGACATACTACGTCCGTTCTACCGCAAACAGGTAACGCCTAAGTCTCCAATGGTCGAGCAACATACACCTAACTACTAGAATGCGTACGCTAGTATTGTCAACCTTTTCTCTCACCCCCGTGTGATCGAGAACACCCTTGTTTACCCGTAGTTAGCCCGAACTACGCTTGCTCGATCTTTCATACCAGATGAAAGTACGTAGGCATAAGACGCGATGTTTTGGCGAGCAACCTTCCCCCCTTTCACCCGTAGTTAGTCGAACTACGTTGACTCTGACTTCTCATTTCAGATGAGATACGTAGGCACAAAGCGTCGTTGTTTTGCCGAGTCATTTCTTTTCTTTTGTCCTCAAGCCTGTAGTTATATAGTTTTAATCACCCTTTTAGATAGACAACAAGCATGGATCCCGTCGAGTACGATGGACGTGAGGGGTGCTAATACCTTCCCCTTGCGTAACCGACTCCTGAACCCGAGATTTAGTTGCGATGAGCGATCTTATCCCCCTTTTCGTTAGGTTTTCTATGAGCGTTTCCTTTCCCTCTCTTGGGATAAATAACGCACAGTGGCGACTCTTCTGTCATTGCCGGCCCTCAATTTTCGCAGTAGTGACAACTATCACCTTCCCTTAGTATAACCAACCCCCGAACCTTAGATTCTCTTTTGCTTTGCATTGCATTGCATATTTTGGTTATTTTCTCTTTTTCCCTTCCCTTGGATAAATTAAAGATCAGTGGTGAATTAAGATTTGTGATTCAAGTTAATTAATAGCTTGATATATGATTCTCACTGCGACAGAGACTTTGGCTACATGACAAAATACATTGGACAATAGAGTGATCCCTCATCTAACACTATTCCTCATAAAACAAAATTGTTCTCCTATAAATAGAAAGCATTTCTGATCATTTTAGACACACCTAGACACACCAAAACAACATTAAGCCTTCTTTCTCACTTTCTCTCTTTTTGTTCAAAGTTCTAAAATTCAAAAGTGAGAAATCAAATTTCTCATTCTAAAGCATTTCTGTCCAAACCAATGATCCAAACACCTCACATACATCATATGCAAGTGATCTAAACACTTAAATATCATATGTAACATCAAATTCATCAAGATGATAGTTCATCTCAAGTAAGATGTAGTTAGATTCGAGCCCATCAATCCAGAAGGTTTCAATCCATTCCAAGCACATCAATAAAATCCTTGACGTCTAGGGAAGCTGTTCAGATCATCAAAACACTTCTGTAATGCCTACAATTGAGGATTCAAATTCCTCTTGCAAGGTAAGCCTGGACTTTTCATACTCCATGAATCATGCATCATAAATGTTATTTCAAGTTACCAATATGTTTATGGATGCTCATAGATCATTAACCCTCAATCAATTGCTACTTATAACTCGCGTATGGGATTTCACATTAGTTTTTATAAAGTTAGGGTTCATCTATTCATTACATGATAATTCACTCCACACTTAAAATAAATGAAATTGAATGGTACCATCGTGTTCCTTGTTCAAAAGCGAGCAACTTTCATGCTTACATCGTGCAATTTCATTATGAATTGAGTGAGATAGGAGGGATTTGGCAAATCTGGATGGTGTGAGGAAGAAGATGGTGTTCTTGGCGCCATTTTAAAAATTTTTTGAATTTTTATTTATTTTAATTATTTTCAAAAATTAATTTCTATATTCAATTTTAATTATTTTCAAATGATTTTTTGAATAAATATCATTCACATATTTAAATGTTTTATTCACCAAAAAAATTCAAAAAAATTATTTTTTATTTGATATATTTTTAATATATTTAAAAATATTATTTAAAATTGTTTTAAATATTTTAAAATAATTTATTTATTTTATAATCATCAAAATTAATGGATTCTTTTTGATAATTATACCATTTTTATTGATTTTTTCTTTGAAAAATATCTTTAAAATTAAATTAGGGTTTTTACTTTGATTCAATCTTTCAAACTTCAAAACAATACACTTGGGCCTCTATTAGAGTGTAAGACTCAACCATCTCTATAAATAAACCAATCATCTGGGCCTCTGTTATAGTTTAAGTCCCATTTTGCTTTTCTAAATCACGGTGCGATCACTGTTTTCACAATACACTTGGGCCTCTAATAGAGTGTAAGTCACATCCCTTTGTACATAAATAAACATTTTTAGGGTCTCTACTATAGTATAAGTCCCTCCTCTCAGTGTTCAAAATCACCGTGTTTTCAAATAATCTTGCTCCTCTCCCTGAGTATAAACCCCAACATTCTTTTTTCAAAACTTAATAAGTCAGGGTCTCTACTATAATACAAGTCCCTCTTATCTTTTTCAATCAATTACCATCATTTGGGCATCTGCTAGGACCGTAAGTCCCATCCCTCTTTCTATTTTCAAAATATCCTTCATATTTTCAAAACTTCAATCTTGCGATCTTCGAAATTCAATCTAAACCTAGCCTCAATTTTCTCAATCAACATTTGGGCCTCTCCCTGAGTATAAGACCTAACACCTTTTGTAAATAGAAAATCTTTTAGCCTCATTCATCTTGGGTTATGTACAAGATGCAAACTATTATCTGAGCCTCTATCTAGAGTGTAAGACCCAACACTTTTGCTCCTCTCCTACTTAAGATCAAGTCATCTAAAAATCCAAATTCAAAATCATTTCAAAATTTTCTTGAATTTCTCAAAACCTTAATTCAATCTTAAAGAAAACATTTAATCAATCACAATACACTTGGGGCTCTATACAGAGTGTAAGACCCATCACATATCTCAATTCATTTCATACTTGTTTATATACTTTTTCATATATATATATATATATATATATATATATATATATATATATATATATATATATATATATATATATATATATATATATATATATATATATATATATATATATATATATATATATATATATATATATATATATATATATATATATATATATATATATATATATATATATATATATATATATATATATATATATATATATATATATATATATATATATATATATATATATATATATATATATATATATATATATATATATATATATATATATATATATATATATATATATATATATATATATATATATATATATATATATATATATATATATATATATATATATATATATATATATATATATATATATATATATATATATATATATATATATATATATATATATATATATATATATATATATATATATATATATATATATATATATATATATATATATATATATATATATATATATATATATATATATATATATATATATATATATATATACTTGTGCATTTTTTTTAAGTTTCCCTTAGCATTTAAATCATCCTTAGTTTAGACTAGTTCAAACAATAGGATCCTTTCAATCATTATAGCTTAGTTCAAACAACTAGTTCCCTCTTGTATAAAGGAATTCTTCTCCCCAATACAGTCAACCTCCTCTTGGGCTTTGTTCAATTTACTTAAGCTTGAAACACTTCATTAAAGAGATGATTATTTCCCGGTGAAGCCTCTTCTTTAAACCCTTTTAACCCTGGAATAGTTCAACAAAGAAAATATTATTTCTCGGTGAAGCATCTCTTGAACTCTTCTTAGACTTGGAAAGTCTCAATCCACAACCTCTTCTTGGGCTTCATACAAGGACCCAAAGGCTTCATAGAAGCACCCTTAGCCTCCTCTTGGGGTTCATACAAGGACTCACAGTCTTCGTAAAAGCATAGGATAGATCCTAGTCAGCTTTATCAATACACCAAATCTCAGGAGAGTTAAAAACTCTAGGACATTCAATCTCATCCTTTAAGTCTCTTCTAATACTAAAAAAATGTGGTTTTCACTTAAAAATCCCCAGCGAGAGTCAGTTTGCAAGTAGTAAATCCCTAAAAGGATCAAAGCCCCTGTGACATTTAATAATTCAAATCTTTTCTAATCTTTATCAAAATTCAGTCTCCATTTAAATCCCCTCAGCCTCTTCTTAGGCTTCATATAAAAATTTCCCCAGTCAGCCTCAATCTTGGGCTTTGTAAAAGACATATATAACACTCCCGGTTGACTTAGTTCTCAATTTGTTCAGCTTCAACATTGGGCTTTGATCAAGGAACAAAATTCAACATCCCCACAGATGAGTCTATGAGTCCTCTCTGTAGAAAATATCCTTTCTATACATCATATTTCAAATCAAATCAAACATTCAAATCAATTTTTTTATACATAAATGAGGATGTGGCATTGCTCTGGATATTTCAAAGTCTAAGTTAAAAGCTTCTTCCCTTATGTTAAAACTCATGAAGAAAGATGTGGCATTGCTCTGGATATTTCAAAGTACAAGTACAAAGCTTCTTCTTTCATGACATTTCACTTCTCCTATAAAGGAAGATGTGGCATTGCTGGATTCCTTACATTCCAGTTAAAGCAACTTCCCTTATAATCATTTCTTCAATGTTTGTAATGAATAGGTGAGATATCTCCCTTTAGAGATGACAAATTCTCTCCCCGTCAAACTTTTAGCTTCACATCTTGGGCTTCGAACAAGATACAAATACTCTTTTAGCTTCATCATATTGGGCTTTGAACAAGATACACAAAAAATTTCCTCCCATAAATTTAGGAGGAACTACGAACACTATGATTTCTCAGTTTCCCTTTTTGAGAATACGTAGGCATAAGATTGCGAAATCTTAGCGAGCACACTATTAAAAAACCCTTAGGTCTAGATACCTACCAAAAACAATAGAAAACCATAAAATAACAAAAAAATTTCCTCAATCTTCACAAAGGAGAAACTTTCCTAATTAAACAGCAGACACACCTAAGCAAGCAAGCAATTCAAGAGTAGAAATATACAATAAAGGTACTTATAGAATACTATAGATACTCTGGGTGTTAATAGCTTCTCTTAGTATAACCAACCCCCGATTTCAAAACTCTTAGCATTTGTAGGAAAACATTTGCGAGTAGGGTTAGTTTGAGATATCTTCCCCTTCCTTTTAAGCATCATAGGATAAATTTTGAAATCAGAAAGTAGCACTAAATGCGGTAGTGGTCACATCACAAAAACCAGAGCTACACTTTAAGTATGGTTGATTACGTTGCTCCTTGCCTTAGATGTGTGAGAGCATTCTTAACACCATATTTGGGTTGTATTCAAAGTTGGGAAGAAAGTAGTAGATTGATACATTGTGAAAAAGAAAGTGGTTGTAAATAATGAAAGAGCTTGAAAAAGAAGCAATGAAAAGAGAAAAATGAAAAAAAGAAAGAAAAATGGGCATGAAAAGAAAACAAGAGGGTTAAACTAGGCATGAAAAGAGAAAAATTAATTGCCAACAAATGAGCTCAAGGTTGTGATGATACATCAATGAAAAGAAAACAAGCGGGTTAAAGTCTTGGATTGTGTATGAATGTGAGAATTGAATGTTCTCATAGGATTAGGCATTTTGTTTCAATGACTTTAATAAATGTCCCTTCCTTGTAGCCCAAACCAAATTATAACCTTTGAAGTCCTTGTGATTTCTTCTTTTGCACTCATTATTGCATGCTTTTTGTTGAATGCATAATTCGATCCGGATGTTTGCAAGACTGTTGGTGAGTGATAAAACTTCATTATGTTTTCATCCCTTGATGAATGTGTGCTTAGGTGTGATTCATGTTGGAATTGTATTGCTTTAGATGTTTTAATTTGTGTTTTGCATTTAGCAATAATTTCATCTTCATGATTGGTTTTGAGTGTGGTAAGTCTATCTTGTTTGTACTTCCATTTTTTAAACCATGAAATTGTTATTTTTCTAACTTGTTGATTCTGATTTCTTATGCATTCCTTTGGGTTCATTTATGTTTGGCAAACTTTTGTTTGAGGACAAACAAAATAATAAGTTGGGGAGAGTTGTTAAGGGCCAAATTGTGCATATTTTTGTTAGTATTTTGTGGCCCTTTCCAATTGTTTTCTTTGGTATTTTAGTAGTAAATCCATATTTTTGTGTGTAAATACGTAAGCTTTCAATTATAAATGTAAATATCTTGAATTTGACCTTTTTGATAGGTTTTCATGCTTGATGTGATGCTTGGAGCATTTGGATGATGAAAGGAAGTTTTGAAGTGAAAGTTTTCGGAAAATTGATGGCAACTCGCCCTTAGCACGTTTTCAAGTGCGTGTTCAATGCGCTTTTGGACCATAGGAAATAGCTAATAAAGTCTAACCGCGTTTAGAACACTTTCTTTAATCTTTCCGCCTTTGAACTGATTGTGCTAAGCACGCTCTAATGGCGCTTAGTAGGGTGCCACTTATAGGCACCTTTTTGGAGTCTTATAAAAGGGCACTTGGAAGTTACTTTGAGATACGAAGCTTTTATACACTTCTCATAATTGTAAGGAGCTTTTGAGGGTTTGAAGATTAGAAATTCCAAGAGGAGTAAAAATCAAAACTTTGGAGCATCAATCTTCGATCTTTTGATTTTGATGCTAGTAAAGCTTTCCTTTTTACTTGTTGATCAAGTTACCATGGTGATGGCTAGCTAAACACTTTTGTGTCAAGATTAGAGGTAGTTAACCCTATTAGTATGTAATTTTTTTTCTTTTGTATCTGAACAAAGTTGATGATCAATATATGATGAAGATCTTTGCTCTTAATGATATATTTATGGTTTGAATATCTCTAGACATAGATTTTTCAAATCTTGATCTAAGTTCTTTATCTATTAACAAACAAACTCTAGACATAAATTTGGGAGTTAATATTTGCTTTGTATCTATCTTTATGTTTATTGTTTCGATTGTTGTTTGGAGAAATCATCTAGAGATTGAAACAATAATATCCACGAAGCCGCTTTAGAAATAAACGGAATCGAGAGGATACACGATTGTATTGATCTAAACCAAGTTCACATGCTTGATTAATCAGATATGTAAGAAATGAGTTAATAAAATCCAATCTTGACATGCTTTTCTTAAAACAAACATCTTTCTATGCTTTATTCTTTTCTACCAAAGCAAGAGAAAATATATGTTAACAAACCAAAACTCTTTGAAAACGCTTTTGTTGAAACTTTAAACTATTGAACAACAAGCATCCCATATCAGGACAATCCCTGTGGATATGATTGAAAAAAGCCACCTAAAATACTTTACAACACTTATCTAACTTGGGTTTAATATTTTTTGACTCTTTTTGCCAAATGTGACAAGTTTCATAACCAAACAATGAAATTTTAGTATCCTCGCTCGTGTCTTTTAGAATATCTAAAATGGATTGCCTTAGAGCTTCCATATTCTTTTAATTTTCCAAAATTTTAGCTTCTAATTGGAAAATTATTCTTTTGTTTGAAGATAATCTTTTGAAAACATCTATGGTTTGCCTTTGTAGATTTTCAAAATATTCTTGTAATTTAGAATAAGATAATTCATGAGTAGATTTAAATTTAGAGTGACTTACACTCTTTTTCTTCTTATTATTTTCCATATAGAAAAGCTTGGCCGATTCAACACTTGAATTTGAGATTTCATCACTTGAAGAATCACTTTCGCTTTCCCAAGCGGCATAAGCTCTTTTAGACTTGATAGATTTCTTTTGGTGGCCTTTCTCTTTGTCTTTCTTGATTGTAGGACACTCCGGCCAATAATGGACCAATTTACCCTTCTTATTCTCATCTTTCATGGAGGAGTTAGGTAGCCTTCTAGATTTATTTTGGTTCTTGTCAGAGTATTTATCTCAATATTTCCACATGTATCTATTAAACTTTTTTTTTTTATGAATAGCCCCATATCTTCTTCATCAGAAATTTTGTCATGTTTAATTTCACAATCACTATGATCATTGTTTGAGGACCTTGATCTAGAAGTCGTTAGAGCAATAAACTTATTCTTTACCTCCTTGTCTTTACCTTTCTCCTTATTTACCTTCTTTTCATACTCTTTTTCATGTTTTTCCAAGCAAGTGAGTTCTTGCTCATGTTCTTCCAATTTTCCAAACAAAGTAGTGAGATCAAGTACTTTAAAATCATTCGCCTATTTGATAGTGGTGACCTTGGGTTGCCATTCCCTATTAAGACATCTTAAAACCTTATTAGTAACAATATCCCTGGAAATAGGCTTACCTATAGCACTCAATCAATTGAAAATATGTGTGAACCATTTTTGTATGTTTGGAATGGTTCCACCATGCTTCATGAAAACTAGTTCAAACTCTTGATTTAAGGTATTAATCCTAGATTTAAGGTGGTAAGAAACACAAGAAAGGGGGGTTTGAATTGGGTTTCTAAAACTCAAAGATTTTTCAAATCCAACTTAATGCACAAAACACAAACAATAAAAATAACATGTTATTTTTATACTGGTTCGCTGTTAAAAAAGCTACCTCTAGTCCATCCTATCGAGGTGATTTGGCCTTCTCAATAAGGACTTAACCCACTATAACTGAAACTGATTATAGACACCAAAAAGATAATAATCTTTGTCTTCTTGAGTATATCAGATTAAACCTTAGTCACTCAAGGTAATCACTCAAACAATATTGAGATTTACAAGTTGTGTTAACAAAGAGTGCTTCTAGAAAGAATATTAACACAAGGTTTACATACAGTAAAATAATCACACAAAATGAACAAATGGTCTATGTATGTTTCTTTACAATATTCACAAGAGTAATATTTTATGGAAAATTGATGCAACATGAATAATGTTAAGCAGATTGGGAATTGGCAACCCTATTCATTCTTCTAAGTCTTCCGTATATAGCCATGGAAAGATCTGTTGGAGGGTAGAATGAGAATCTCCGTGAATGAGCTGTCACCTTCAATATCTGTCATCATAGGTGGAAGACAAAATTGTACAATATTAATGTCCTCATTCCATAATATCCATGTAGTGGAAGGAAAGTTTTGATCTTGTAATGTGTAATATGTATCTCACTTAAAACCTTTTGATATTATCTTATAATCTTCAGAGCCTTCTGAATAAAGTTGTTGAAGCATGTTTAGAAGAATCAATGGTATGGTTAAGAGACTTTAGAACATAAGTCTTTAGAGTCTTGACATTGTTCCTCAGAATTCGGTCTTTAGAATCTTCAACACTTGCTCTTTTGAATCTACAAATACTGAGCGTAAAATCTTGAAGGTGGACGAATCTTCAGAGGCTCTCCAATCAGAGTCACAGTCAAAAGCTTTAGCACAAACTTTCCTCATTACCATTGTCTATGAGCTTTATAAAACTTGACAAAATCTTGTATCTCGTCAGAGTCAAAGTGTGTTGATTCCAGATTCTAATGATGTTGCACATCAAAGCTTTAGAGTCAAAACCTGTTAAGAAAAAGCTACACACTAGACACAAAACCATTAGTGTACAGAATTATTCTCTAAGAAAAAATATGATGTTATCTGTTGTACCCCAAAATTAGACCAAACTTTTATTATACTTGACTTATGTTTCATTTCATTTAGCATTTGCATCTGCATATCATTTAGGTCGATTATTTCTCGCATATTGGTCATGTTATCAGCCGGAGTAGATTTATTGGGATTACAGCCGCTTTGCTCGCGTTTCAGACGATTTAAACCAATTCAAACGAGGAGATTTATGTCGAAATCGAGCAGAGTTTGTTCTCATTCTGGTGGTTCAGTGTGTGCTGTTAATTTCGGTTGCGTTTCGGTGGTCGCCATTTTTCTGTTTATTTCGCTGC